>JACEFZ010008629.1:0-23840 GCA_014155875.1 Cepaea nemoralis
TAGGTTCAGACACCGCCAATTACATCTGAAAAAAAACCACTCCTGATGAACGCAGGAGAAGACGAAACAAAATTCATCATCATCTCATAATGAAATAGTGATAGTGCTATTACATACGACCTTTGAAAATATGCAATAGAGTATTTGTGCTTCATCAGAGGTTCCTTAGAGAAGCCTCACCATGAGTGATCAGATCTCAGAGTTGCATCATCTGAAGCTAAAATAGAACATCAACCTGCTGGCATACGCATAAGATAAAACCCCCACTGAAGACATTTTTCAGTGTATGAGACGGGGCTTGTGGCCAAGACTAAATGATGTACACAATCAACAGAATGACAAACCAGCTTGTATAGAATGACAAGACCATGTCGTTGGCTGTGACATGTAAAGGAAATGTTCATACAACTGAACAGACACACAGAATAACAACGCCATTGGCAGAAAACATAAAAACTTCAGCAAATGTATAATAAAATGAAAAATGGAGTAAAAGATTCTCGTATGGGATATTTGTGCTTCATCAGAGGTTCCTTAGAGAAGCCTCACCATGGGTGATCAGATCGCAGAGTTGCATCATCTGAAGCTTATCACAAATGGATGACGTACAAAAAGTGTGGACATTTTCCATTATATGATGACACACTGCAGCATACAACTAGATCAAACAGGAATTAAGTGTACAACAGCCTTCTAAGGGTTGTTTCTAGCTCCATCAGAGGTTCCTTAGAGAAGCCTCATCATGGGTGATCTGATCTCAGAGTTGCATCATCTGGAGCTAAGATAGAACCTCAAAACCTTCAGCTGCACTCAATGACATCAGAGAAAACACTAAATAATGAAAATTTCCTAAAACATTTACTGAGGACATTTTCCAGTGCATGAGATGGTGCTTGTGGTCAAGAAAGACAAACCAGCTTTAAAACAATGGCTGGACCATGCTGTAGGAAGACATGTAAAGGAAAGGTGAAGGCTGACACAAATTAATGAATACACAGAATAACAACGCCATTAGCAGAAAACATAACAAGAACTTCAGCAAATGTACAATAAATTGGAGTTTAAAGTGTACAAAATAATCTTGGTGTGGAATATTTGTGCTTCAGAGGTTCCTTATAGAATTGCCATGGGTGATCAGAGCTCAGAGTTGCATTATCTGAAGCTTATCACAAATGATGAAGTACAAAGAATGTGCACATTTTCCATTACATAATGGTATTTGTGGTTGAAGAAATAATGATACATGCAGTTGACAATGACAGACCAACTCTACAACCATGGTCAAAACACATAAATTGTCATATTACTAACTTCACAACATATCTAGAATGAATCAGAGTTTAAAGTGTACTAAAGACCTTGGTATGGAATAATTGTGCTTCATCAGAGGTTCCTTAGAGAAGCCTCGTCATGAGTGATCAGATCTCAGAGTTGCATCATCTGAAGCAGTTTCCCATGGCTCACAAATGTACAAGCGTAGGCATATTCCACTAAAAGACGGGGCATGATAAAGGGAGAGGGAGGAGAGAGAGAGAGAGAGAGAGAGAGAGAGAGAGAGAGAGAGAGAGAGAGAGAGAGAGAGAGAGAGAGAGAGAGAGAGAGAGAGAGAGAGAGAGAGAGAGAGAGAGAGAGAGAGAGAGAGAGAGAGAGAGAGAGAGAGAGAGAGAGAGAGAGAGCATGGCTGAAAGCAGAGCTGAGGGCTGATAAACCATAAGAGGCAGATAATGATTCATTGGTGGATCAGCAACAGAGGGTCCTTAGAGTAGCCTCTGCAGCAATTATCAGATCTGACAGTTGCATTATCTGAAGCTTTTACACGGCCTCATAAATGGACATATACTGTGGGCATCTTCTATTGTATATTTGTGGCTGAAGAATGAATGATGCAACCAGCTAACAGAAGGATAGACCAGGTCGTAAACAATGGACAATGACATGTGATGTAGACTAGACATTTTTAAAGCCGAGGTCAGAGTTGATACAACCCAACAGGTTGACCCAATTATAAACCATAAACGCTGCAAGAATGACACACATGCAGCACACAACTAGATCACACAGGAATTTAAGTGTACAACAGCCTTCTGTGGGTTGGTTATAGCTCCATCAGAGGTTCCTTAGAGAAGCCTCGCCATGAGTGATCTGATCTCAGAGTTGCATCATCTGGAGCTAAGATAGAACCTCCAAACCTTCAGCTGCACTGAATGACTTATCAGTGAGAACACCAAATAATGACATTATCCTAAAACATACAATGAAGACAGTGTATACACTGAAGACGGCACTTGTGGCCAAGACTGAATGATGAACACAATCAACAGAATGACAAACCAGCTTTCAAACAATGGCAAAAACATGTAGGCTGCTATGTAAAGGACAGGTGAGGGGCAATATGTAAAAATGTGCTGCGTGTTTGTACCTGTCCCATGGTTGGTCCCAGGTTTGTTGGATAACGTGAAGCTACCAGAGTCAGAGGCTCTGATGCTCATGGCTGAACTATCTGGGCTAGGTGAGGTGGAACTTGATGATGATGCTGTTGTGGTACCTGGTTTAATGAAGGAATTAGTCAATGTAGTGTAGGCAACATGCTCTCAAACAAGACAATAGGAACAAACATGATCTCATACACAACAAATCTGCAACACAAGACAGTACATATAAGCAACATGATCTCATACACAACAAATCTGCAACACAAGAGAATACACATAAGCATACACAGAAAATAAGCGCTAGTAATCCCACTACAGTCACAAATCCCAATGGAAGATGTGTGACACAGGTGAAGAGCAGAAAAGGCCAAGCAAAAACTGTTGCTCAGAAGTGTAGAAATAACTAAGTCTCTTCATTACGTCAGGCGTGAAATGTTACACAGGTTTTCTCTGGTATATAGGACATTCCCTACCATTCCATAATCCACCATCACCGGTGGCCTGGGTGAATTCTTCAATAACAAATCAATGAATGTCCCAGGACACTGGAAGGCAGGGCAGCATGGAGCAGCCACCAGCCATCAGGTTGTCCTGAACTTATTGTATGCACTAGAAGTGAGGCTCACTGACTGAACCATGTTCAGCGAACAGTTGCAGAGTGCAATCCAGTAGCGAAGCAATAATAGAAATTTCCCAGAGCTAAATATGTCAAGAAGGGGAAATTTAAACTAAACAAGAAAATGATTATTCCTAGGTCAATTGAAAACAGGCATGATAAAATTTGGAGATGCCCAAATAATGGTGGCATAGCCTTTTGGGAAGGGAAAAGAAGAAAGCCCCAAAAGAGAAATATTGAGAAGGTTGGCAATGACTAAAAAGATGAAAGTGTTTTGGATGCGGGACTTTACATCATGATAAAGTTTGGAAGAAATTAATGGAGGGGTTCTGTAAAGGGAAGATGCTAAAGAAATAAATGGGTGTGGGTTCAGCATTATCTGTCATGGTAGTTTGAATGGAGGAATCTGGTAAACGGGAGAAGTCGGAAGTGTCGCTTAACGGGAAGCGAGGTTCTGTAAAGGACATGCATCACATCCGAAAAAAAACTCGATGCATAGTTCAGCATCACCTGTACATATAGATTCATGAAGAAATAAATGCAATTCTCCTCAGTCTACCAGCCCTGTTGTACCGTTTCTTGCTAGGAAATTGTGCCTATGTTAAACTTATATGAAACAATGCATGTGTGTGTTCATGAGCTGTGTTATCAAATATGTACAAATGTGTACAGCTGATCTCACAACCTGTATGTGTGTATGTACTTGATAAGATACACATTATAAGGGAGTGTCCTCACTGAACAGACTAGCCGCCGAGCACATGACCTTGCACCCTACGTCTCCCCAGTGATGTGTGTCATCAAGACATTCAACTCTGTAACGGAGTCAGAAAGAGGGTATGCAATATTGGTCTCTCATCCACTACACACTACACAAACCCACGACTGCTCAATCCCTATTGGCCGAAGAAGAATCAACCAGGGTGTCAGACTGTCATGGTATGTTGACCTGACTAACAATGTTTTCTTAGCCCGTATTTAAAACAGCAAAAAATTACTAAATCAAAAAATATGTGTCTAATGGCACACAAGCCAGAATATGCACTCCACAATATGTAACAGGCAGTCCTCCAGAAGAAACTAACACCTGACATTTGCCACATGGCTTTAGACAGAATGACGTCATCGGAATAGGCGGTAGAAAATCATAGACGGAATTTCCCATTCAGACACTAAAGTGGACGTCAACAAAGGAATCCAAGGAGAATGGACAACAGTCAGTAGATAGCAACGGGGAGACGCTGTGATTGTGATTTCGAACAAGGACGTGTTTCAAAGGATCTGTGTGAGGTGACCTCTGGACGCGATGTGAGCGTGAGACAGCTATGAGTCAGGAGAGGGATCTGTTGATGATGACACCGCAGTGAAGTAACCGGGCGAAAAAACCTAGAGTGGAATTACAGCTTAAATGGAATCAGTGGATTAGGGCTTCAAGCAGAGCGCAGTAGACTGGACACTCATCGGTGGATTAGTAAAGTAGGTGCCGACCCCGTCTATAGGGGTCAACCTACAGGTCTGCGGGAGTTTAATGTTCGCATGTCTGCTACGGAATAAACTTCTGGTAGCGCTTTGATATCTTGACTTTTGCCGTTGATTGTCATTGTATTCAAGGACGCAAGTTTAATTCCTCGTCCGTCGTTGCTGTTTTGCATTATTACGAGTTGATACCTCGACGGTTGCCGGTGTAGGCACATCGAGGCAACATTTCCAGTGAGCACACACGAGGCCAATTAACTGTCCTAGTTAGTTAATCGACAGATCATCCTCATTGCACATCAAAACATTCATCTTAAGTGCTTGGATCCCCTCTTCAGTAAATCCCGCAGCGTGTAGTGGCTAACGACACCAGTTCTGTGTTTCATTAATCTTCTTTGGCTTCCTGCATAGTGTTCTTGTTTGGCCACCCCTCTTTTAACTTACTTTCTCGCAGTCTGACCATGGTTGTAGATTCACAGTCATCACTTGGTACTCGCGAACAACTTACTTCTCAAACAGCATTCAGAATGTCAGACTAGTCCATGGCTCGTCCCCCTTCCACAGTAGCCTTACCTGCAAGCTTGTCAGCCCGCTTAAATAACTGTCCTCACACGACTCACAACGGCGAGCAGTTCACCTCAATCAAGCACCTGGTGCAGACAGATCATGTCCCAGGACACTGGAGGGCTGGGTAGCAGAAAAGCCACCAGCCATCAGGTTGTCCTGAACTTACTGTATGCACTAGAAGTGATGCTCACTGACTGAACAATGCCCAGTGAACAGTTACAGAGTGCAAGCAAAGATTTCTAATGTCAGTACAAGGCACCTGTCCTTATCTCACATCCTTCCTGTATTTACCAGCTATGGTGGAGGGGAACCAGTGTCACATGTTGCCATCTGTCAGTGATAAAGATGGTGACAATTGTATATTTGCCCGAACATGAATGAGCTGATGTTCTGTGACTGGAGTGAGGGTCTGATTTATGACAGAATGTCACTGAATATTTGCAGACCTAGGGCTGCACCATCCATCACCATGGCAGAGGCTTTCAGTTTCTACCTGCCTGGTTAATGTGACCACACACAGACAACTCACCAGACCCAGACGCCGCTGGCTTGGCAGTGACACAGCACACACAGACAACTTACCAGATCCAGACGCCGCTGACTTGGCATGTCACAGCACACACACACAGACAACTCACCAGACCCGGATGCCGCTGGCTTGGCAGTGTCACAGCACACACACACAGACAACTCACCAGACCCAGACGCCGCTGACTTGGCATGTCACAGCACACACAGACAACTCACCAGACCCAGACGCCGCTGGCTTGGCAGTGTCACAGCACACACACAGACAACTCACCAGACCCGGATGCCGCTGACTTGGCATGTCACAGCACACACACACAGACAACTCACCAGGACCCGGATGCCGCTGGCTTGGCAGTGTCACAGCACACACAGACAACTCACCAGACCCGGATGCCGCTGACTTGGCATGTCACAGCACACACACACAGACAACTCACCAGACCCGGATGCCGCTGGCTTGGCAGTGTCACAGCACACACACAGACAACTCACCAGACCCAGACGCCGCTGGCTTGGCAGTGTCACAGCACACACACACAGACAACTCACCAGACCCGGATGCCGCTGGCTTGGCAGTGTCACAGCACACACACAGACAACTCACCAGACCCAGACGCCGCTGGCTTGGCAGTGTCACAGCACACACAGACAACTCACCAGACCCAGACGCCGCTGGCTTGGCAGTGTCACAGCACACACACAGACAACTCACCAGACCCGGATGCCGCTGGCTTGGCAGTGTCACAGCACACACAGACAACTCACCAGACCCAGACGCCGCTGACTTGGCATGTCACAGCACACACACACAGACAACTCACCAGACCCGGATGCCGCTGGCTTGGCAGTGTCACAGCACACACACAGACAACTCACCAGACCCAGACGCCGCTGGCTTGGCAGTGTCACAGCACACACACACAGACAACTCACCAGACCCGGATGCCGCTGGCTTGGCAGTGTCACAGCACACACACAGACAACTCACCAGACCCAGAAGCCGCTGGCTTGGCACCAGGTTTTGCAGTGTCACAGCACACACACTTGCCAGCCTCTGGTTTGTTGACCAGCATGCAGGAATCACACTCCCACGATCCTGCTGGCTTCTTGAACTTGGCCATCAAATCCACGCTGCCGGGCAAGGCAGATGCTGCTGCTGGAACAGAAAAGACATTTATTCAGACTCGTGTTAGTTATGACAGCCACCCAGTCTACATCTAGTGATCCTCAGCTACTCTTGCAGTTGTCTTCAAACACAATGACCTGTATCTGTTGCTCAATCCCCCAGACAGCTTTTGTATGCAGCAATGAATGTACACTGACATGCTTGGTGTAATGTGAGACTCCAGAAAATGTCCACTGTGTTGTGCTCACTGTTAAGTGTCCCATGTGTTAGTCACAGAGAGGGCTAACATTGTCAAGGCTCTGCATCAAGTCATGTGATTATGTTGATAGGAACAGATAGATGTGGTATGTCAATTTGATAGAAACAGATAATGTGATCTGTGAGTTAGATAGGAACAGATCAATGGATCTTCTTCTTCTGCGTTCATCCGGAGTTAGTTTTTTTTTGGACATGATTGCGGTGTGCCTGTTTACAGCAGAGCTGCGTTCTTGCACCGTTAGGCCGACACATCCAACTTCTGCGGGCATCTGTTGACCGGGTTAACCTTCTGTCAGGGTCTTGTATGTAAGTAATAGTGTAATTGCCGGTATGTAAGCGAGAGTCAGTGTAAGCAATAGCTGAGGTCAAGGGCAATAGGAGACATCACGGCTTGGCTAACGGACGGTCAGGCAAGAAGCCTGTGGACAGACCCACGTGATGTGGGAAGGTCAAGGAGGACGGAGTCAGTGTGTGTGAGACAGCGAATAGAGACGGACGTGTGGAGATCTAGCGAGTGATAGAACGATCGAACGATAGTGTTGTGACGGATAGATGAGATGAACGTTGTGTATTGATATTCGAGGAATGTACTAACTGTGATATGTGCGGGATGATGTGAGACTGTGATTGCGAATGGTCATACGGGCGACACTGTAAATATCGCCCATGAGAGCGAGCGTTTGGCTGTTTGTCGAATGATTGCTTAAGCGTGAAGTGAGACCATATTGTTATCCTGTAGTATAATGTAATAAAGGTTGTTCAGGAGACAGCTCCTGCGAGTTTCCGATTGCAGTCATGTGTTATTAGTATATGTGTCGTAGATGTTGTAACTTGCCTGTCCGAGTCCAGTGAGCTAGAAGGTGAAGATAGTTAGGACTCTGACACCTTCCCGGGGGATTTTTAGGACGTTTGACTCTCACTGTTGTGGTGTTATCCCCCATCCCAGCTGGCCCATATAGAACAGCCAAAGACATCCTGGTCAACCCTCAAGGGAAGGCAGGGGCAGACCATGGGCATTCCCCGCCATCCAAGGAGGCTTCCATACTTGCAGAGCCGACACACAGCGCTCTGATATGTCAGTTTGATGGGAACATACATGATGTGTTATGTCAGTTTGTTAGGAACAGATGACGTGATATGATGTTAGTTTGACAGGAACAAATGACGTGATATGTTAGTTTGACAGGAACGAACAGATGATGTGACATGTCAGCTTGTGTGTGTCTCAGCCAGTGCGTACCTTAAGGCCAATAACAGGTGTGTGTCAGACTGGACAAACACAGATCCTCACAGACCAACAATAGGTCAATATGGACGAATGGATAAGAGAGCGTGTTCTTAACCTGTGTGCTGATGCTGAGGTAAGGGGTTCAACCCCTACACCGGGCAGTTGGACTAAAATGTTGATCTATCATCCTTGACTTTGGGGTGTAAATTACAAGTACCTCTGAAATTGGAGGGGGTTCGTCTGATGGCGAGGGACACTGTTAATAGGGAAAGCTAATCCACATACAAAATTCAGTCCAGCATTACTAAAAAAAAGTAGTATGTATGGACTACGCTCGAGTCCAGAGCGAGCAAAAAATATTTTAAAAAAATACTCACATTCTTTGGCTATGCCGGATGTTACTGGAGTAGAAACAATCGATGAAGCTGTAGAAGAGATGAACAACGACATTATTCTGACAGCTGAAGATTGCTCACTCATAATATTTTTGCTTATTATCTTTCCCCCACATGCACATCAAATTTACCCATACATTGTACACTATCCATCCATCATGTGCCATGCTGATAAGTGTGGCCAGTCATGATTCGCCATTTCACACGATCACCAGGGTTGTGGATCAGCTCAGTGTTCTTCTCTCGACCATGCCACGTGGCCAAGCCATCCAGATATTTACTTTTCTGTCTTCCCCTTGTTCTCTTCCCCTCGATCTTGCCAGTTGTCACAAAGTTCTCCAATTTATTTCTTTTCATAACATGCCCAATAATTTTGGACTGTATACGTCTAATTTCTCTAATCAGATTAGAATTTTCATTTGTTTCTTGTAGGACTTGGTCATTAGTTTTTCTGTCCTCACATGCTATTCTTTGCATTCTCCTCAGAAACCACATTTCCACAGCCATCAGATGTTTTTCAGTTTGTCTGCTCATTGTCCACGCTTCACATCCGTACAAACGTACAGGCTGTATGTAGCACCTCAACACTTTTTCTCATTTCAATTGACATCTTTTTATTGGTCAGTGTGTTTTCCATCTTGCAAAAGGCTACCTTCGCAATGGCAATTTTTGTTCTAATCTCTTCAAGGCATCTCCCATCAGATGTTACAACTGTGCTGAGATAAATGTACCAATTCACTTGTACACCATATTTTCCCCAAATGTGTGTATAAAATCTGTCCCATGCAGTGCAAATTAATTGTGCCCATACATTGTACATTATATCTTTCCCCCACGTGCGCATCAAATCTATCTCATGCGTGCACATCAAATCTGTCTCATGCTTGCACATCATATGAATACCCGTGAATGTATTTCTCAGACCATGTAGTTGTGTTGAATATGTCACAATCGATTGTTTTCAAATGCCTTGTTGATCTCTCTATATGGCAATGTCTTCTTTTGTGTTGAATGTACTTTTGGCCGTTTGTACGGTTGCTTTCTTCTTGTTGTCAGCCTACCTTTTCCAGACATACAGGTCATCCGTTCCTTTGGAGATAACAAGGCAAGGCTGAGAGAGAGGGATCATGCTGCATGGGCAACACGTTCTCAAATTTCATGCCCAGGCATTGTGCGATGGAATTCTAGCTCTGTTTTAATTCACAAACTTTCATCTGCAAAGACGGCAAGGTGCCACTTACTGTTGCTTTCTGTTTCATTTCTACCATCATCTGTGAGTATCTGTCCAAGATTGGAGAAACATGTTCTAGTGTGTTTGTTTTACTTATTGCCCAAATCCCATTTGTATTGCCAGTATTCAGTTTTCAGTGAATTATATCTAATCCATCCACTGTTGCCGTGTTCTTCTCCAGCTCACTGTCTGCAACAACACGGTGTCAATAATGTATGCAACCGCTAGATTCAACATCTTTCCTACGCTGGTGTGCATATATATTGCCTCACTTTTTGCATCAGGATTGGATTGGCAGATATCCACAGTGGAAGGCATTGAAAACATTACAAACCAGAGACATTACAGACAGATTTTACAGTGAAATGAAACTAGCTAGACTGCAGTAGAGCTGTACAACCACAAGGAGTAAATCAACAATGCAAAGTGGAACTGTCACAAAAACACAATCGAGACAGAATGGAAACTGCAGCCAGAAAGCCATCAACACACAAGTAAAACAAGACAAGGTTACATTTGAACAATTTTCACACACTGGAGGAGGCCCTAGAGCCATCTGAATCCCAGGACATGAAACCCAAACTGAATCTAAACAACTCCAGGACCTCAGCTAGGTAGGTAACTGTGTGAAGTGAAGTTCAACCAGTGTCTGTGTGTGCTGATGAAGTGTAGTTCAACCAGTGTCTGTGTGTGTGCTGATGAAGTGTAGTTCAACCAGTGTCTGTGTGTGTGCTGATGAAGTGTAGAGTGTCTGTGTGTGCTGATGAAGTGTAGTTCAACCAGTGTCTGTGTGTGCTGATGAAGTGTAGTTCAACCAGTGTCTGTGTGTGCTGATGAAGTGTAGAGTGTCTGTGTGTGCTGATGAAGTGTAGAGTGTCTGTGTGTGCTGATGAAGTGTAGAGTGTCTGTGTGTGCTAATGAAGTGTAGAGTGTCTGTGTGTTCTGATGAAGTGTAGAGTGTCTGTGTGTGCTGATGAAGTGTAGAGTGTCTGTGTGTGCTGATGAAGTGTAGAGTGTCTGTGTGTGCTGATGTAGTGTAGTGTCTGTGTGTGCTGATGAAGTGTAGAGTGTGTGTGCTGATGAAGTGTAGAGTGTCTGTGTGTGCTGATGAAGGCTTTCTGGCCACACTGTCCATTCTGTCACTTGTGATTGTGTTCACTTTCACCTTCCATCTTTGCTAATGTAATCACTGTGATCTGAATGTGGTGAGTGGACTTACACTTTCCTCCTCCCAGAATGTCCATGACAGAGCCAGTTTTGAGAGTTGTCGCAGGAACCAGGGAGAAGCCAGCAGGAGTATCAGAAGCAGCGGAGCTATCATCGGGCTTATCAAAGCCTCCCCACTTATTGTAGGACTTGAAGCTGGATGAGGTGCCTGGTGCGTGACGAGTTGAAACAAGTGACAGTTAAGGTATGACATGGCAGGTGGATTTAGCTATGAGTTATTTGTTGTATAACTAATGGTATTTCCATTTATTTGTGGACTTCTCCCCACACTGTTAATTGTAGTCCTGTTAATATGTTCCTTATCCGTGTGTTTGTTTAAATGATATACAAGACAATATGTTCCTTATCTGTATTTTTGTTTAAATAATATACAAGACAATATGTTCCTTATCTGTATGTTAGTTTAAATGATGTGCAAGACAATATGTTGCAAATGATATACAAGGCAATATGTTCCTTACCTGTGTTTGTTTAAATGATTTACGAGACAATATGTTCCTTATCTGTGTGTTTGTTTAAATGATATACAAGACAATATGTTCTTTATCTGTATGTTAGTTTAAATGATGTACAAGACAATATGTTGCTTATCTGTGTGTTTGTTTAAATGATGTTCAAGACAATATGTTCCTTATCTGTGTGTTTGTTTAAATGATATACAAGACAATATGTTGCTTATCTGTGTGTTTGTTTAAATGATGTTCAAGACAATGTGTTCCTTATCTGTGTTTGTTTAAATGATATATAAGACAATATGATCCTTATCTGTGTGTTTGTTTAAATGATATACAAGACAATATGTTCCTTATCTGTGTGTTTGTTTAAATGATACAAGACAATATGTGTCTCCGTGTGTGTCTCAAAATTGCTATGGTTTCTGAAACATCCTACCTCCAATATATCAGAAGACATCTTGGGTTTGGGGGGCCGTGCAGCCAATGTGTCTCCCTATATCTCTCAAGACTGCAATGGTTTCTGAAACATCCTACCTCTAATATCAGGAGAAGACATCTAGGTTGTGGGGGATGTGGAGCCCACGTCTGTCTAAATACTACAATGATTTCTGAAACATCCTACCTTTAATATGGGGGATGTGGAGCCCATGTGTGTCTCCCTGTGTCTAAAGACTACAATGATTTCTGAAACATCCTACCTCTAATATGGGGGATGTGGAGCCCATGTGTGTCTCCCTGTGTCTAAAGACTACAATGATTTCTGAAACATCCTACCTCTAATATGGGGGATGTGGAGCCCACGTGTGTCTCCCTGTGTCTAAATACTACAATGATTTCTGAAACATCCTACCTCCAATATCAGGAGAAGACATCTTGGGTTTGGGGGCTGTGCAACCCCAGGCTGGCACTGAAGCAGTGAAGGAAGACGAGGATGTCCAGACTGGCATGCCTGAAGAGGCACCCACTGCTGGCTCCTGGCAGTTTTTGGACTCTCCTTCGGCACCGGCAGCACTAGTTTTTGTCTGTGATGTCTTGATTGGTGAGGTAAATTTGAAGCTCTGCAAACAAATGATATAATCCAACATCGTTGAGAGAAATGGACAATTACAAACTTCTATTTACCACTGATGAGGAAAGCTACATAATTAGTAAATTTGAAACACTAAAAACAATTGGTATTGATGATGCACCTCTGTTAAAGTCAATGTAAAGTAAAATAAATTCCATTCACTAACGATGAGGTCAATGTAAATCTCCACAAATGAAACCACAACACTGAGCCATTGATTCACACACCTCCCCCGATGTGTCTCCACCTTGACGTGGTGGGGGAGCTTGCGTGTCCCATAGACCCCATTTGCTTGCCGATGGGTGAAAAATTACATATCGGACAGCTTATGGGATAGGGACCAGACTAAGAGAGACACAACCTGCTGCTCTGCAGGCATAGACTGAGGATAGCAGTCAAAATTTAAATGAGGTGCACAAAGGCAGAATTTCTTGGTCCGGACAAAACTCAAGGCTCCCTGTCGAGGGCTGTGGCTGAACGCCTCTAAGCCACAAACCCTCGGATCTTAGAGCCAGGCTGATACCCGTCTACCGGAAAATAGAAACATGATACTGAGCAAGCTACATGCTCAGGTCTGATACATGTTCGAAGGCTCCCAGCTGGGGGATATGAGAGTTTCCCGGATGAAGGGGCCTGGCCATTTCCCGTTCACTGCTGCACGAAGGTAAGGTGCTGAGCCGGCAGCACATGTAGCCTACCTCGTGAGCGAGTACAAAAAAGTCAGAAAAGTGCCCCAGTCGAAGGGTTACGGAAACTGTCTGTATCTAACTCATAGAGAGTGTAGACAAAAGTGGAAGAATGTCTCATCAACGCGAAATGGAACGCACGGCGAGCGAACCTATTGCGTGGTCTGAAGTCACAAGCAAAAGCTTACCGAGTGGATGTCACTCGCAGTCTGACCGCTCCTGGTGTGTGATTGAGCGATCAGTGGCAAGTGGGATGCCCAACACATGGAAGTGAGGAACTAAAGCAGCCATGAGCAGGACGTGGAAACTCCTTGGGTGAGCCCAGTCTCAGAGCAATATGTGCCGGCTCTGCAATTATGGAAGCCTCCTTGGATAGCGAGATAATGCCCATGGTCTGCCCCTGCCTTCCCTTGAGGGCAGACCACGATATCGTTGATCGTTCTATCTTGACCAGCTGAGATGTGGGTGACATTACAACAGTCTAACGTGTCTCGAAACCAGAGGAAGGCTAACCTCACTAACAAATGCCCGCCGGAAGTCGGAAGTGTCGTCCTACGGGTGGCAAACTAAAAATTGACACTACGCATTTACGTCCGAGTGAAATGTCTCGTCCGAATGTCTCCCGTGCTAGGAACAGCTCTGACTACCTAGTTTCCGAATGCCACTCTTATTCGGAACAGCTCTGACTAGGTAGATTTCCGAATGTCCGCCGTGCCTGGAACAGCTCTGATGGGTACAGGGACAAGCACATGTCCGAAAACTCGCTAAGTGGAAACCAACCGCAGAGCTGACTGGTCTGTGCAGGAACGGCCCAGGGCGAGCGAAATGCCCAATATATTGAAGTGAGGAATTAAAACAGCCATGAGCAGGACGTGACGATTCCCTCGGTAAACCCAGCACCAGAGCGTTATGTGCCGGCTCTGCAATTATGGAAGCCACCCAGGATGGCGGAAAATGCTATGGACTGTCCCTGCCTTCACTTGAGGGATGACCGTGTAGTCTTCGACTGTTCCAACTAGACCAGATGAGATGTGGACGGTACCACAAAAGTGAGTCTCTCCCAGGATTGCTAACCTGGTCAAAAATGCACGCTAAAAGTCGGATATGTTGGCCTGAGGGTTTCGACCCGAGGGTGCCTAACCAGACACACCACAATCACATCTGAAAAAATCACTCCGGATGAACGCAAAGAAGAAGAAGAAGAGATTCACACACACACACACAAACAACCAATACATGTGTTAAATTGAAGAGTGTTCAAACCACAACACTGAGCCATTGATTCACACACACACATATATACAAACAACCAATACATGTGTTAAATTGAAGAGTGTTCAAGTCAGCCTGGCAGTTCTGGCCTCAAGGGGGATACAAACATATGACTACCAGGCAACTGAGTGTATCTGCTGGATGCTGGCAGATGTCACATGGTTGTTCAGCTGCGTTAACTTGACAAGCTGTTTAGATTACTGAAAATGTCTAAATCAGGGACGGCCCGCCAGCTGTTAGCAAGTGGCACGCGATACCTTGTTATTTAAAATATATTTTAATAATTTCAAAAGATGCACTCGGAGCGTCCCGTCCGTGTGCGATAATTTACTCTGCTCGTGGCTGTTATGTTCAGATATTATCGCTGTTCAGTTCGCAACCTTCAGCTGATCATACGATTTCATTCTGGCGACTATTGTCTACCGAACAATTTGAACACTTGCGTTCATTCACCCAGAGATACATTTGTCGTTTTGGTTCGACTTACAGATGCGAGCAGTCATTTTCCGCAATGGCTGTTATAAAAAACAAGCTACGTTCTAGACTCACCGACAGTAAGCTAGCTGCGCTTATGACTTTGGGCACAACAGATTTGTACCCACACATTGATAAACTGGCATCTTAACTTAAGTAACTGATTATGAAGAACAGTTACAATTGTAAATTAATTATATTAATAGCGATTTTCGAAACTGATTTAAAATGTATTGTTAAATGAACTTCTGAGTTTAAACCAAAAAATGACCGCAGTGTAGTACTGACACTGACTCCCTTTAAAGTTTTAGAATGTTGTTGACGAAAGTTAAGGTAAGAATGATATTGCAAGACTTTTATAATTTTATAACGTCGTGGCCCGTTTAACTAGCGAAAATAGTAGATATGGCCCTCTGCTTAAAAAGCTTGGGAACCACAGGTCTAAACTATCACCCCTCAGTGTTCTCTGGTCTCTATGCTACAACAAACTCTTGCCATATGTTTCCATTCCTCTCAAGCATTCCATTCCACACCTACATTTATCATTCCCCCCACCTTTTCTGACAGCCCAGACGAGGTCTGGCTGCAGGCTTGTCTCTGCTCGTCAATCGGGGCAGAGAATATAAATTGTCTAGGCACAGTGTCAGCTGGTGGAATGCTGGCGGTGGCTACTGTGTGGCTCTTCACAGGCTGTAGCGATATGGGGCCCATGTTGGAGATAGGCAGTGTAAATTCTGTTCTCAGGTTTGGGACTTCAACCACCTGTGCAGGAAAGTCAGAACAGAAGGGAATACTTCAAATGTTCGCATACAATGTGAACTCTCAATTCTACTACAAGTTTGCATCACAATAATTATTTCTTTCTTATAGCAGTCACAAAATGGTCTGCAACACCTAAAAATCAAAGCAGTTCAAAACTATGTATTACCTACGTAAATTTTAACACAAACAATATGTTGCACAATTTACTGCCTGGCATATTTTCTCATCAGCTGCATATTGCTGAGTTGTATATCAAATAATATAAAGGCAGTTCCAATTTTGTGCATACAGAAAGTCTTTGTTTTAAATTTATGATTACTGCGGGGGGTAACTATTGCTCCACATCCCAACTACATCAGTGATTATATTCTTCTACTTTCGTTCACTTGAAATATGTCTATAACTGCAATGCTGTCTCTTGTATTGCTTGCTTGCTTGTGTTCATTGGCTTGAGCTCCAATGCGAAGTCCTGTATGTCGGATGAAGGCATCCTGTTGTCCAACATCAGTGTGATGTCATACAAGACCTGAGGTTTGCGTGAGTATCCGTTGCCCCATGTCTGGCTTATTGGTGTGCAGACTGGTGGTTCCTCGCCGTACAGGCAGACGCTCTCCGACTTCAGAGGAATTGGCGATCCTACTGACTTTAGCCAGGACACTGAAGGGACCTGTTGCTCAGGATGCTCAACGATGACACGTCAATAGGTCTTGGCCAGTATATAACCCGACCCTGGTGCCTTGGAAACACCTCTTCGTCCCACTGTCTCTTGTATGAATTTAATTGTCTTTTTCAGTTCACACAGCGGTCCATAGAGTTTATCTTCCAATGTCGTCTCTCTAGGCCAGAAGGTTTGCCTAGATATGTTATATTTTGGGCAGTCCTGGAGTATGTGTTCTGCTGTCTGCAAAGCCAATCCACAAGTGCACATGGCTGTTTCACCAATCTTGTATTTTGTATCCATGTGGTTGCGTAATCTATTGTGTCCTGTTCTGAGGCGCAGAATAATGACTTGTTCTGGTCTGTTCATAACGTGGTAGTCATCTTGAGCAAGTTTTGGTGGCTTTCTGACTGATTTTATCATTCTTTTCTTTTGGTGGTATGTAACGGGCACATCAGGCTGTTCTTCTTTGACTCCTTCCTTAGCCAATCGATCAGCTCTGTCGTTTCCGGGTATTCCACAGTGGGATGGTATCCACTGTATGGCGACCTTATGCTGACTGCTAAGTTCAGAAAGTAGTGTCCTTAGTAATGGCAAACTCCCAGACAGGAGCGCCTCGAGTACTGATTTGGCATCTGTCAATATTTCGTCGATGATATGTTGTAAGTATTTCAGAAAAAGTATAATTCAGCTATTGACTTCATATGATCTATAATTCTGCAACATGCACCAGATGACGAAGCAAGATGTAAGGCAATAAATGATGCAGCCTATTGTCTGTGGTTTCTGTATTCAAAACAATGTGATAACCTGAAAGCTAAATGTCCCATTCTGAATGCCAGTCATTGACAGACATTAAAATGTTGGATGATGGTGGTATATCATAAACATGTTTCAATGAGAGGTCCAGACACTTGCAACAGTTGTCTTCATAGAGATCTGAAGTGTGGATATCATCATCTGAAGCATGTCTACTCCATACACAACAGGCAAATATCGTCTGACAGAACAGCAGAAGAAACTAGACAGTTCTCATGCTCTGACCCCAGCAGTGCCATGAAATGCAAATCTAAATATTAGAAGATACATACAGAAGCAGCCATTAACCTACAATTACACGAAGCCATGAATCAACCAGTTCAACACCAACATTAAAATGTTGGATGATGGGTGCTAATATCACAAACATGTTCCAATCATCAGATAAAACAGTTGACTTCGGGGGCAGCCAAGTGTGGAGGTCACCACCTGAAGCACATGTTTATGTAGCGTGGGCATGTGTGTGTGTGTGTGTGTGTGTGTGTGTGTGTGTGTGAGAGAGAGAGAGGAGAGAGAGAGAGAGAGAGAGAGAGAGAGAGAGAGAGAGAGAGAGAGAGAGAGAGAGAGAGAGAGAGAGAGAGAGAGAGAGAGAGAGAGAGAGAGAGAGAGAGAGAGAGAGAGATTATTACTTCAACTGCAGTCCATTACATATACCACCAGGTCACAGTAACAATGAAGCTGCATCACCACCAACAATAGAATACAATCAACACTCACATCACTATCTACTCCAACACTAGAAATATGCTGTGTGAATCTCTTGGCCTTCATCTTGCCCGACACATCACTCTGGTGTCCTGTCTCACTAGAGGCCTGGGGCTGTATCCTGCTGGCTAGTCCTCTAGACTCCTGCAGGTCACAACACAAAATTAACATAAGACACATGAAAGAACCAAGTCCACAGTACAAGCTATGCATGCTGGTCACATGTCCACTGTATTCTTTTTGTGAATTTAACCCTTTACAGGGCAAAACATCCATTTGCGGCCGATCGCTTAAACGAGCAGATCGTCTGAAACCGCACGATACTATTATGCATTGTAAAAATGCAATCTGTCTGCTTTCCTGACACTTCCGGCGGCTACTTTCGCTTTCGTCAATAGCTTGACAACATGGCCGCCATTTGTAAGCGCTTACTATGAATTTGAACAGACTTTTAAGGACTTTTTTTTAGTTCTCGGGATTTTTACGCTTAGTTTTTCAAAATGGATTTCGGCGATTCTTCAAGTGATAGCCGAGATTTTGCTAGGTTCAATTTAAGTGACATTAAAGGGCACAAAGTTGACTATCAATCGGAGCTAGATATCAGTGAAAAGCGTTACTTTGCATTAGCAGTCGTGAGTCGGACTTTAAAGAAAGTGATTATGATTCTGAAAATGTGTTTGTAAATTGCCGTATAGATGACGGAAAATCACAAACAATATGCTGTATTTTGTAAATATTTGTGTTCATATATGGATTACCGACAACAATCATGTGAGTAACATATTCTGCATGCTTTTCTCTTCATTGTGTTGTTTATTTAACTAAAATCGGTTGACTAACACCTTATTTGTGATGTTTTACCTAACGCATCCCGAAATTTTACCAAACCTGAAAAAATCTTGCCTGTTCAGAGCTAAAAATCTGACGTCTGCCCTGTAAAGGGTTAAACTCAGAAGTCACATTTGCACCACATTCAAACAATACTAGTTGACTATATGTTTTAAGTATCTCAGCCAAAGTATAATTCTTCCACTGACTTTGTATGATATGTGACTCAGCAGTGTACACCAAACATGCAGTGAAATGTGTCAGGCAGAAACCATGCAACCTATTGTTTTTGGTTTTTGTGTGGAAATGTCCACTAACACCTGTGGATGCTGGTAATGTTCCCATTTAACACCTGTGGATGCTGGTAATGTTTCCATTTAACACCTGTGGATGCTGGCATCATGTCCACTGTAACACCCGTGGATGCTGGTACGTTCTGATGTACATGACTGCAGCTGGGCTTGGTTACACCAGTGCCAGGTGCAGCGATGTTGATTCTTACATTCAGTATTTTATAGCAATTGAGTGTAAACTGAGTGCACCCATTCTCTGGACAGTCACAATACACATAGTGTAGCTGTCACAACAGCACATACCACCAGTCTGTCACAGTGTAGCTGTCACAACTAGCACATACCACCAGTATGCCACACAGTATAGCTGTCACAACAGCACATACCACCAGTATGCCACACAGCATAGCTGTCACAACAGCACATACCACCAGTATGTCACACAGCATAGCTGTCACAACAGCACATACCACCAGTATGTCACAACAGCACATACCACCAGTATGTCACAGTGTAGCTGTCACAACAGCACATACCACCAGTCTGTCAAAGTGTAGCTGTCACAACAGCACATACCACCAGTATGTCACAGTGTAGCTGTCACAACAGCACATACCACCAGTCTGTCAAAGTGTAGCTGTCACAACAGCACATACCACCAGTATGTCACAGTGTAGCTGTCACAACAGCACATACCAACAGTATGTCACACAATATAGCTGTCACAACAGCACATACCACCAGTCTGTCACAGTAAAGCTGTCACAACAGCACATACCACCAGTCTGTCACACAGTATAGCTGTCACAACAGCACATACTACCAGTCTGTCACAGTATAGCTGTCACAACAGCACATACCACCAGTATAGCTGTCACAACAGTACATACCACCAGTATGTCACAGTGTAGCTGTCACAACAGCACATACCACCAGTATAGCTGTCACAACAGCACATACCACCAGTATGTCACAGTGTAGCTGTCACAACAGCACATACCACCAGTATGCCACACAGTTGTAGCTGTCACAACTAGCAAATACCACCAGTATGTCACAGTGTAGCTGTCACAACAGCACATACCACCAGTATAGCTGTCACAACAGCACATACCACCAGTATGTCACAGTGTAGCTGTCACAACAGCACATACCACCAGTATGCCACACAGTTGTAGCTGTCACAACTAGCAAATACCACCAGTATGTCACAGTGTAGCTGTCACAACATCACATACCACCAGTATAGCTGTCACAATAGCACATACCACCAGTATGTCACAGTGTAGCTGTCACAACAGCACATACCACCAGTATGTCACAGTGTAGCTGTCACAACAGCACATACCACCAGTATGCCACACAGTATAGCTGTCACAACAGCACATACCACCAGTCTGTCACAACAGCACATACCACCAGTCTGTCACACAGTATAGCTGTCACAACAGCACATACCACCAGTCTGTCACAGTATAGCTGTCACAACAGCACATACCACCAGTCTGTCACAGTAAAGCTGTCACAACAGCACATACCACCAGTATGTCACAGTATGTAACACAAGCAGTCCATCAGCAATCAATGTGTATCAACAGAAACAAACATACATTCTAACCTGGGATATAGGTATGCTCATTGTTCTGTTATCATTCTCATCATCATCATCATCATCCATCATTGAAGAGTTGTGCCTCTTATCCACGACGCTACTTGTATGTCTGTTTTTGGCTATGACGGCCTGTGCCAGCACCTGGTGTTGACTTGTTGGTGGTCCCCGACTCGGCAGCTGTAATACATCAATCACACCGTTATATGATCTCTGCAATTGTCCAACACCAGATGATGCCAACAGTTCACAATGTGACAATCTCTATGGGATCAGGCATGACTAGGGTCTACGCAGGTGTTTCAATCAATCAGGTGACAAGATCTGTCACATACACACACAACTGTTCCAGTATCAGGTGACAAGATCTGTACATGCACACACATCTGTACCAGTATCAGGTGACAAGATCTGTCACATGCACACACACACACACACACACAACTGTTCCAGTATCAGGTGACAAGATCTGTCACATGCACACACACAACTGTTCCAGTATCAGGTGACAAGATCTGTACATGCACACACACACAACTGTTCCAGTATCAGGTGACAAGATCTGTCACATGCACACACACACACACAACTGTTCCAATATCAGGTGACAAGATCTGTCACATGCACAAAATTGTTCTGGTAGTAGCACAGGCATTTGTTTCCCACTCGATATCGCTCGTAACAAGCATTTCAACACATGGTGAAGTGATGTCACATATCAAAAACTATCCAGATGACTGTAACTGTGCGGCAGTTTACTGCAGTAATGCCATACTCTAAATGCAAGGTTCTGAGACATCCACTTCACAGCCCTGACCTGACAACCAGTCACTTTATCTACTGAAACCATTGTAGGAGCACCTGGCTGGGATGTGACATGAAGCAAGGGGCACCTGGCTGGGATGTGATGTGAAGCAAGGGGCACCTGCCTGGGATGTGACATGAAGCACGGGGCACCTGGCTGGGATGTGACATGAAGCACGGGGCACCTGGCTGGGATGTGACGTGAAACAGACGACTAGGACCAGCAAGCTGCACTGTCCTGGCCAGACCTCAGCACTCATGTCTTGTAGACGGGGGTCGGCCTAGACATGATTATGTAGACCAGTCAAGTGTGACAATTTTAATTACTGCTTGTCCTTGTACTGCTAGTGAATAAATGCATGCATAAGGCATCCCTCACCATCTTTACTGAAGCATCTTTGTCCCTTCTCTACCCAGTCCTAACTTTGTGATATATGTAAAGGACTTTTTAGAAATTTTAGAACCACAATGTGGTTATATCTGGTAACTTTGTTCATAAAGCAGCCACATTTACACCTGCCTCTTCATTTCATCAGACTAATGTCATCTTTGAAACATACATGAATTGTCATGCAATATAGTACAGATGAAATATCATATATTGTACATTTTAGCCATAAACTTTACTTACATTTTGTACATTACGAACAATAGATTTAGAGAAGACACAAAGTGAATTAAAAAGTAAAAAGAAGAGTTGTAGAAAAGGGGCGAGAGAAAATAAACCTTGAGAGAAAATGAAATAGGCATTCTGTGAGGGACAGGTAACTGGCAATGGGAATAGCGAAGTACAGGTGTATACTAGCATGCGTGGAGTGTGAAGAACTGTACCTGATGATGGTACACAGTCAGAAACAGCTGGCAATGGGAATAGCGAAGTCCAGGTGTATACTAGCATGCGTGGAGCGTGAAGAACTGTACCTGATGATGGTACACAGTCAGAAACAGCTGGCAATGGGAATAGTGAAGTCCAGGTGTATACTAGCATGCGTGGAGCGTAAAGAACTGTACCTGATGATGGTACACAGTCAGAAACAGCTGGCAATGGGAATAGCGAAGTCCAGGTGTATACTAGCATGCGTGGAGCGTGAAGAACTGTACCTGATGATGGTACAGTCAGAAACAGCTGGCAATGGGAATAGTGAAGTCCAGGTGTATACTAGCATGCGTGGAGCGTGAAGAACTATACCTGATGATGGTACAGTCAGAAACAGCTGGCAATGGGAATAGCGAAGTCCAGGTGTATACTAGCATGCGTGGAGCGTGAAGAACTGTACCTGATGATGGTACACAGTCAGAAACAGCTGGCAATGGGAATAGTGAAGTCCAGGTGTATACTAGCATGCGTGGAGCGTGAAGAACTGTACCTGATGATGGTACACAGTCAGAAACAGGTGCAGCAGCATATACATGAGAAGAGACAGAAATTGGGGGGGGGGGGGGGGGTGGCTGAGTGGTCTCAGGGTATGGGTGTCCACCTCAAGTGCTGGAGGTCCTGGGTTAAATCCCCGGTGAAGGCTGGGATTTTTCATATGGGTTTCTAGTAATAAAATTTCCCCTGGTCTCTGGGTAGTGAGATTGGACGCCCGTGTGTATTGTTGCGCACGTAAAAAATCCCTCGGCAGTTAGAAATCAAAAAAGAGTAGCCTAACGACGCTGCCGGGGAAAATTTTGTGTTAAAAATCTACCCAAAGTATTTCAGGATCCTCGCCAGTACTACGGAGTTCGTGCACTGAGCCGAGTCTCTCTGGACTGGCTTGAGTTAGGAGCTGAACGGAGCACTTATAGCAGTGGTTCTCAACTGGGTGGGGTTGGGGGGGGGGGGGAGGGGGTGGGGGGGGGGGGGGGGGGGGAAACGACATGTGGACGACTAGACTTGTTTAGTATGTGCTATTAAATTTAGCCTCCATGTGCCGTGATGTTGATCTGTCGACTAGACCACTAGACTAAGACACCCATGTGCCGTGATGTTGATCTGCCAACTAAACTAGACTAAGACACCCATGTGCCGTGATGTTGATCTGCCAACTAAACTAGACTAAGACACCCATGTGCCGTGATGTTGATCTGTCGACTAGACTAAGACACCCATGTGCCGTGATGTTGATCTGCCAACTAGACTAAGACACCCATGTGCCGTGATGTTGATCCGTCAACTAGACTAAGACAGACAGAATGAAGCTAACTCTGCCACCAAGTGTGGAAGGCAAGGTCAGATCAGAAGTTACAGAGGGATGAACAAACCTGTAGTGGCCTGGTTGCAGGTTGCCCCACCTGGAAACTTGTCCGTCTGTAAACGAAAAAAAAAAAAAGGTTAAA